>CM022704.1:51268479-51300979 GCA_012295165.1 Asparagus setaceus | reverse complement strand
GATGAAGAATTTTTCTCACAAGTTCTTTGTTATCATATTCCTTTCCCAAAGCCTTTGACTTGTTCACAATATCCGTGAATCGAGTGAACATATCCTGAATACTCTTCGAGGCATTCATCTTGAAATTTTCATACTTACTCACAAGCATTGTAAGTTTCGCCTCTTTTTCCTCTGAAGTTCCTTCATGTGTAACTTCCAAAGTGTTCCAGATTTCCTGCGCAGTAGAGTAATTAGACACACGGTTAAATTCTTTAGCAGTTAAAGAATAATAAAGAGCATTCATTATTTTTGCATTCAAGGAGTAAAGCTTTTTGGCACCAGTAGTCCACTTATCTCTAGGTGTGACTACGATGGTCTCACTAACAGTGGTAATAGGTTCACTATAGCCGGTCTTAACCATATTCCAAACTTCAAAATTAGTGGACAACAAAAATACCCATGCGTGCCTTTCAATAGGTATAGTTTGACCCGTCAAAATGCAGGATCGGTTAACAGCTTGTCCCTCTGGAAAAGCTGTTGCAGTGGTCAAACTAGACATCTCTATCCTAGATTGTGAATCCTAAAAATGGGTAACGAGGCTCTTATACCACTTGTTTGATCTGAGATGCAAGCCTAGAGGAGTGAGTTAATAGGATTGCTACATTTTTTGCCAAAACTTTGAATTTGCTGTAGAAAATATCAAATAAAAGTGATAAATAAAATTACAATCACCAAAAGCAACCAATCAAGAACACGTGATTTTCTAGTGATTCGGATAAACAATCCTATGTCCACTCTTTCTTTTTGCGAAGGGGCTTCCTCACTAGGTCAAGAGTTCACCTGAATCACAAACCCGATTCACTAGGTTTACAAGATAACACCCAGGTTTCTACCCGAAACTGGTCGTCTAACCTAACTCCCATAATGAGTAATTACTAGCCTTAGCTAGTCCCAACCATCGATTCAATTGGCTTGAGTACGCCGTAAAAGAAGTTCAAAGTAAAACCAAACACAAAGTTAAGCTCAGAATACAGAACAATCTTATAGCCCTTTCGATAAAACAAACCGTCCCTCGAAGGATATAAGCGAAACTTGATGAATAACGGTGAAGAAGATCAATCCAAGGGTAACTCTCCTTGCTAAAATGATTAGAAGATGTGTGCGACGAGCGAGAGTTCAACGAGGCTCTAGGGAATCAAAAACTCTCTTCAAGATCTCTCAATATCAAACCCTAGAACTCCTCTTTTCTCTCTCTTTTTATGATATTCTCTCACAATTACGTCAGGAAAGAGATATTCCAAACGTGATAGAAGTTGGAGTATATATAAATGGTGAACGGTTGCGATTAAATCAACAAATCTGCAATCTGCCGTCTTTACCATCGGTGCCTCTCGACCGAGAGACCATCGATGGTTGAGATGCTCATAGATGATATTCATGTCTCTGGACTTTTACACCATCGATGAGTCATAGCATCATCGATGGTCATCACTCACCATCGATGGTCAATGACCTACCATCGATAGTAGTGGTGCTGAAATCAGTTTTTAAGCTGATTTTCGTGTCGTTTCACCCCGTACACATCCTATACCTGTATTTACCTGTACTACAACATCTCAAAACAATATTAGTACCAAATGAGAGTTTGTTATTACTCAAATAAGAGATATTGTACAGGCAATGTCCTAACAATATTGATACAGATAAAAAGATTTAGTGTTGGTTAGATCTCGTTTTAACACCAATGATCCTAGAAAAAACTTATTGCTAGAGTTTTCTATTTGCATTAGAATGTTCTTTCTTTTGACTCTTTTCCTAAATAAGAATGCACTTGTATTACCAGAACACAGTCTAGCTTACGAAGTTTCTCCAATGGGCAATTAAAACAACTTCAAAATGTGACATTGGCACCTTTTCGCAGACTATAACAAAATGAGACATATTACTGAAGCTGTGAATAATAATAGTATAAGGAAATTTGTGTAGAGAGCGCATCTGACCTCATTGCTTCAGCTTATCTTTGTAAATACTGGAAGGAGGATTTTTAAAATACAACAACCTCTATATTTTTCTCTGTCTGAGGATGTCTTTTATATTAAAAAAACTTGCCTTGCGAAATAGTTCAGAATGTATCTAAGAACTAGTTATATCTGTTTGAAACAATAGAAATTAGTACACTAGATAATCTTACTAATCTTCAGAAAAAAATTCATCTTCAATGTATGTGAAGCATTTGAAGTAGGGGTGCATTCGGTCCGGATACGGCTCGGATATGATACTTATCATATTCATATCCGCTTACTCATCTCGGATACGGATATAGATACGAATATATCTCGGTAAGCAAAATTCATATCCATATCTGCTAAAATTGGATACGGATATACATGCGGATATGTAAGCGGATATGCATGCGGATATAAAACGGATATGAGAAAACTAGATTGTATTGAAAAAAATATAGTTCACGTGACACAAAAGAGTTCATTAATATGTTCATTATATCTGAAAAGCTAAGATTAGACATTTTAATCATCAAAATTAACCTCAAATCCATAATCTAAAGATTAAAACTATCATAACAATATGACTAATATGTTTTCGGATATTTCAGATACGGATCCGAATATTGCAGTACAAAACCATATCTGTAACCATATCCTATCAGTTATAGATTTGAGTAACCATATCCATATCCTAACGGATACGATTACGGATATTTCCTCGGATATGGATACGGTTTGACACCCCTAATCTGAAGTCTTTTGATGAGAAATAAAATGTGCTACTACAGAACACCTGTCCACCATAACAAATAGGAAATCCACTTCCCTTCATGTGCGGCAGAGCCCCAATATGAAATCATGTTCAAATATTTCCAAACACCTTTAGGACTAGACAAAGTTGGCTTGTCTTTTGGCAACTAGGCAGATTGGAAGACTCCTCACAATGGTAGCAATATCTTTCTTCACGTTTGGTCAATAATATTTTTTTCAGTCTACACGGTTTTATCTCTGCCCAACTATCCTCCATGACCTCTACCCTAGAAATTCATAGTAACCTTGTGTCTCAAAAGACATTGTGAATGCAAATGAATTCCTTTGAAGAGAGATGCATCAACCACAAGAAAGTCTTCGATAAGCTAATCAACCAAACAATCCTCCTAAATTTCTTCAAAACCGTCCTGGTCATATAACTCTTTCAAACATTCAAGCTCAATAATTTCACTTCTCAATGTAACCAACAAATTTTGATTTGCTAGTCAGTGCATCAATTGCTTTTTTAAGAAGCAACGGACTTATATTTTATATCACAAATGCAAATCGTTAAAAATACTCTGCATAATTAGCCTACTTTTTGTTGATACTAGCACATAACCCCTATGTGACGCGAGGGAAAGAGAAGAATTCTGCCACTGATTGTATTTTTAGAAAATGAAAATGTGTTTATTTTCAATTTCTATCCAGCGTTAAGCCATTACCGTGTACCAATCTATTTATTTGTAGATTGAGATTATAATATAACATTTTGGGTAACTATTACCTACTATTTTCCAAGCTCCTCTGGACATGCCTTTAGAACTTATGCATATCAACAATAGATCCAACAAAAATCTTAAGTGGGTAACTGTTATGCTTATAGAATTAAAAGCAATAGAAGAATTAGCATAAACCACCATAATACATTCTAGCTTGGAAACAAATCATAGATAAACTGGTAACCTAATGTTTTGGGACTCTTTGTGTAGCATGAAACCTAACCACCTAAATATTCTAAATGTTGACTGGTAAAATGGAAACACTGACATTCTTTTGAATAATTTGCTAAAACTTCCAGTCAAAAATTACATGAGAAAAATCAAGCAAACAAACAATACAAAACTAAAAACTTTATGTAACAACATAAAAAAGATGCTTTTTATCACAACATCAAACAAACATTTGCATTCAATAAAGGAAAAATGAAGAAGTGCAAAACAACAACAACAATAATTTTTCATTAAATAAATATGGTAGCATGTTACATGATTGATGAGCTAAAAACAATATACATAAGCTTATAACATTATCCTTTGTCCAAATTCATTAATGAAACTAATTGTTGACTTATTAACTAAAGTGCAAGATCTAAGTGAGAAGCAGTATCAGCCTTCAAACCCCTATCACTTGATCTTAGTGATCTTCAAAAATCTTCAAAATGTGTATATTGCGATGGATAGGGAGAGTACTTCTCGATATTAGTGCAGGGCTCTAATGGGTGATGGATGAGAAGCACTGTGGAATATTTGGTCTCTATGCAAAAAAAAAAGAGCACTGGGTAGGACCCATTGTTGTCTTCTTGGATTTCTTATGCTTCGTCTCCTTTTCCCCATTGCCACTGTTCAAAGAGAGATATGAATGAATGAATGAGGGAAAGGAGCAGGACCCTCTGATGCAGAACAGGATGGGGGAGAACACGAATGCAAAGAAGGCAAGCAATCACACGGATGGAGATCCCTAAAGTGAGCTACGTGCGTGCGCTAGATGCAAATGCAAGCTAACTAGTAAATAACTAAAGATGTAGTGCAACTCTAAAATGACAATGGTGATTAATCATGCAAGGAATCACGGAAATATCAATACTTAATATAATTATAACTTCCTTACAACTCTCAAGAGATTGCAAGATTAACAGTAGAAAATTGATGTCTTGTTTGGAGTTCACCTGAGTGGTGTAAGGAATTAACACCCAAATCGTCAAAGATCCGAATTAGGACCGAGTTGAAAGGCTCTGTTGCAAACTTAGTGAACTAATCCACGAAATTAAAGAACCAACTCGCCCTCAACTACTTGGATCTGAATTTACCACACACCTATAAGCAACGAGACAATTAATCCACAAAGCAATCAACTTAGATCTGAAATAAAATCGCAATTAAATATGGCTAGCAAGTTTAGGGCTTTGAGAACTTTGTTGGAGGCAGTGATTGGAGCAGGGGCGTGAATAGTAGCCGAACCGGTGAGGAAGGAGATGGGAGGATCGCGCGGGCAGTGATCGAAGCAGAGCGTGAGCAGTAACCGGTGCTACCGTTCACGTGACAGTGACGGCTAGGCTTAGGTCTGAGTTGGGGTAGGATTTTGTTTGAGCGGAGGGTTGGATGTGAGTTGAGTGTATAATGAAAGGTTGTGATTTGATCAGAACAATTAAAATAAAATGGGCTTCACACCCGAGCTTCGCACCCTCATAGCAATTCACATGCCAATTTAAAAACTCAGAATTATCATATCAAAAATAGTCTGCCTTTTACTGAGGCGTTACATCATTATTTATAACCATAACAAAATCAAATCAAATCCCTAAATCACGTTCAATCTTAGCAAAAGTAGAAACTAATATAAAATCCTATCAATTAAAATCTCTGAGATCATGACGAATATATTCAGAATCAATCAATATCCTCTAAATCCAATCACATGTTTCTTTCTCTTGGAATATACTCTCCATGGATTCCCATCACCCTCTTTATTTAGGAATGAGGATGGTCCCCCTTTCCTTGATTGCTTAGTATACAGCATTGCCCATGCCATACCTCCCTCGCCTAGTCAGTATTCTCCATCCCATCACTCCGGAGAAAACCCCTCCCTCCCTCACCGAGCTATTGTTCATCCCATCCCTCTCTTCCAGTAAAAAAACAGCAAGAATTGCAAGTCTTTAGAAAAAGAAACAATGCAAGCTGAAATATTGTTTACTTTTTTCCTAAATATCCACATTCCAAACCCACACTTTAACTTTGGAACTTTGAATTAAATAGGAAATATAAGAGAGAATGGATGGTAGAAATGAAAAATAAAAAAAACTCTCCTCTAGCTTTTAGACATTGTGTTTTTATGCTTCTGACCGTTGAAGTGCCACAAGGATTGATGGTCTAAATGAAATTACGAACTCATTTAAAACCATATAGCGTTCTCATATATTCAAAATTATGAAACCCCATGTAATTGTTGCCCATAAGTGGACCACTACACTTCTATTTGGCTTCATGTAAATTTAGAGCATGTGATTGCCATTCTTGAGAAAGAACTGCCGTTATTGAGAAAGAACTCAATCTATACTAACCCCGTCAGCATTGCACTTGAGTTTAAATACTTTCTCAATAGCAAACAGTGTTATGATTGCGACAATGCAAACTTTTCATCGATGAGTGTAAAAACTATATCAGCTACCGTATTATTGTCAAAAGAACTTTATGACAATGTATATCAAGTAATCTTGAAATCACTTCACTTGGATGGGTCACTTGGAAGGCTTGCAATGAAGGGTGGCTACATAATAGATTGTGAATGGACATATTAAGTACTAGTTTTGCTGGAACGACGTACATCAGCCATTCCTAGCAATGATAACGTGCTTTAAGTGTCATGTACTATACCTGATATTAGTTTTATTAACATTTGAATTTTAGAATTCTGGAAAAGTCTCACCTTTGTTTACAGCTCAATAACCTTGTCCATATGGTCCTATATGTGTAAGTGCTCCTTGTAAATAGCAATATTATTTAGTTCATCATAACGGATGCAAGCATATAACTCTGGATCTTTTTACCTCTAACATGAATGTTGAACTGATTTGCCTAGTCGCTCAGTATCTCTTTCCGTCCGCAGTGTTATCTACATTATGTAACACTCAATCTTCCTTTAATGGAGAAGCAATGGGAACTTCTTCTTGCTTTCATTATTTTTGGGAAATTTGCTTTGATGCCCCTTTTTGAACTTCCGGTTCGCGCCTCCTTTTGACCAGTCCCTTGTGTGAAAACCCTTGTTCCTTTTACTCTCCTTCCTCTCCTCTCCTTCTCCTCCCTCTTTCCTCCACTTCCATTCGACCTTGCCTCATGTTCTCCTTCCTCTCCTCTCCCTTCTCCTCCCTCTTTCCTCCACCTCTCCACCTTCATCCTTCTCCTCTATTCCTGACTTCTTGCCTCATGTTCTCCTTCCTCTCCTCTCCCTTCTCCTCCCTCTTTCCTCCACCTCTCCCTTTGCCTCTTGTCCTACCGCCCACCTCCTCTCCTCATTTTTTTCCTCCGTCTCCGGCCACCTTCTTTGTTATGTGCGACTCAAATGCCGACTTGAAATCGGTGTTCCTTTGGCTCTCTAGTTATGGCCAAGAGAAGCTGTTTAAGTTGGTGATTAGGATTTGAAATTTGTTAGATGATATCCCAAAGCATCCTTGGCTCCACGTCAGAGGTAGCAATCCATATACATTTGGCTTGCTATTATTTGTTTCATTAGAATTCTCATTAGATGAGAACTGATGGAGAAAAAGGCTTTGGAGTTAGTTGGATAACAAATTCAACTAGGAATCAATTTCTTATTCTATTTCATATTCGGAACAATTATATATGAACAAGTCTAGAAAGCATCTTGGGTGTATCATCATCAATCTGCAGCACCAAAGAGAAATTAAACAGAGAACAATGTTTTCTTGTGAAGCCCTTTAGTTGTTTTGGCTATCTATTTGTTCTATTGTTTGAGAGAGATTGTATCGGGTATTCTAGGGTGGGAGATTGAGTGATTGAGAGATCTTTATATTGTATTTCTCAATTTAATAAAGCTATTCTCCTCGTTCGCTCGTGGATGTAAGCTACAAGTCGAACCGCGTATATCCGTGTGTTATAGTGTTCTTGATATTTTTCGTGCTTTCGTGTGATTGATATTAGTCTATTCCTAAGAATTTGTCATAACAAATTAGTATCAGAGCCTCAGCTATCCATCAAACGAGAAGATGACGACAACTACTACGAAGTGGGATATTGAGAAGTTTGAGGCAACATCAGTTTTAGCCTTTGGTAAGTTAGGATGATCGTCGTGTTGACATAAAGCGGATTGAAGAAGACTTTGTTCGGGACCTCGAAGAAACTGGCTACCATGATTGAGGAGGATTGAAACGAGTTGGATGATAAATCTCTCACAATGATCCAGTTATGTCTGACAAATGAAGTTCTACAGGAAATTCTCACGGAGAGACAACCGCTAATCTATGGTCTAAGTTGGAGGATTTGTATTTGACAAAGTCGCTCATTAATGACCTCCTCTTGAAGCTGCGTTTGTACACACTTTCGATGTCAGAAGGTACACCTATCAAATCTCATATGGGTGAACTTAATTCTGTGATTCTAGATTTGAGTAAGATTGATGTTAAGATCTATGATGAAGATCAAACCTTATTGTTATTGTGTTCTTTGTCGCCTTTCTATAAGCACTTTAAGGATACTATAATTTGTGATCGAGATTCTATTTGCATCAAAGACGTCAAAGAGAACTTGTTGAATAATGAGAAGATCGATAAAGAATTAACCATAAGCGGAAGTGGTGATAACCTGATGGCTTGTTTGGTTGAGGAAGATCAGAGGAAAGGGGTTTTGGAGGTAACATGTATAAGTCGAAGCATAGGAATTTAACATGCGAATATTACAAGAAGAAAGGGCACATCAAGGTCGATTATTACAGGTTGAAGAATAAGAAGCAAGAAGAGTATGATGAAAAATCAAAGGAAGACTCCGCTGAAGTTGATATTATTGAAGATGTGATTTTGTTAGTTACCGACGATAAAAATAGGAGCATGGATGATTGAATTATGGATTTCGGATTGTTCCTATCATTTGTGTTCTAATCGGGACTAATTCACCATTTATGAATTTGTTGACGGTGAAATTGTTCTTATGGGGAATAACGCCTCATGCAAGACTATTGGAAAAGTGACAGTTCGAATTAAGATGCATGATGGAGTCATCAGAATTTTGACTGATGTTAGACATGTTCCAGATTTAAGGAAGAATCTCATCTCTTTGGGTACTCTTGATAGCCTAGGATGTAATTTTTCAGGTGATGATGGAGTTTTTAGGGTTACGAAAGGCTTTCTTGTGGTTATGAAAGAAAAGAAGATCGACAGCTTGTATATTTTGTAGGGCTCTACTGTTATCGGTTCGGCTATAATTATATCATCGATTTCAGATATAGATACTACCAAATTATGCATATGAGGCTTGGTCATATGAGTGAGCGCAGATTGGCCGAGTTGAGCAAGAAAAATCTTTTATGTGGACAAACTATAGGAAATTGGGATTCTGTGAGCATTGCATATTCGAAAAGTAGAAAAGAGTTAGCTTTAGTATGACAGTGCTTGAGACTAAAGGTACTTTAGATTATATCCATTCAAATCTTTGGGGACCTCTCAAGTTGCCTCGAAGGGTGGTAGTTCAAGATATTTATTGATCTTCATTAATTACTACTTTAGGAAGGTTTGAGTCTACTTTTTGAGATATAAAGATGAGATATTTATGACTTTTAAGTAGTGAAAGTCTTTGATAGAGAAGCAGACTTGGAGGTTGATTAAAAGGCTAATAATTGATAATGACCTTGACTTTTGTGGAGGAGAATTTAATGAGTCCTGTAAGAATGAGAGAATCGTTAGACATTGCACAGTTTCTCGTACACCGCAACAGAATGGAATGGCAGAACATATGAACAGTACCCTTTGGGAGAAAGCTCGTTGTATGTTATTCAAAGTACAAGTTTAAGCAAGGAATACTGGGTGCATTGTTTTAAATATCCCCGACGTAGCCTGATATATCGCCCGATATATCCTTTTACAAGGCTTTCCGCAACTGATATGGTCTCTAAATATCTGTTACCGTTTTTTGGCTATTTTGAGCGATATATTCCCAATATGGCCGATATATCAACCGATATGTTAATGATATATCCTTTTATATGGCTTGTTGCAAAATAATATACCACGTTTAGCAATTTTTGGGCGAGATATCATGATTTTCCCATTATATCAAATAGCATTTTGGCCTAAAAATCAAATGAAATGTTGCAACGTTAATTTATACTTTTGTTTGTTTTACAAGGTTGATTAGTTATCCTAAATATATATTATTTATATTTTGTATGTTTAGATTCTATTAAGTATGTTGATATTTCATTTTAGTGCATTATAGTATATAAGCAAACATTCGTTATGACATTCCAATATGTACCACATATCCGCAATATTTTCTCGATATGCGCAATCCGATATAAATTTTGGCTATCTGACATGTTCTCGATATTTGATATTTAAAATATTGACTAAGCGGAAGCGGTAAATATAGCTTGCTGCTTAGTGCATCGATCACCGTCCACTGCTATCGGTTATAAAACTCTTGAGGAGGTTTGGTTCGATAGGCCTGTAGCTTATTTTAATATTAGAATATTTGGTTGCCCTGCATATGTGCATGTTAGTCAAGAAAAACTTGAGCTTCGGGCAAAGAAGTGCATATTCCTAGGTTATACATCGGGTGTTAAGGGTTTTAGGTCGTGGTGTCCTGATCTGAAATCTTCTAAGAATATTATTAGCCGTGATGTCACTTTTGATGAGTCTGCTATGTTCCACCAGAAGTAGTCATCAGTTTCAATTGATGAAAATAACGTGCGCGCTATAGGACAGATGGTGGAGTTAGAAATTTATGGTTCAGGTCTTCAGCAGGATAAGACTATTGGAGTTTAGCAACCAGATCCTGTTCAAATAGACGAAACACCTCAGCAGCTACAGGAAGAGCAGGAATACACTATTGCTAGAGATATGTCTAGATGAGATAATCGACTAACGCGAAGATATGAAGATACAATAGCTTATGTATTGTCGGTTGATAATTTTGTTCCCTTGAGCTATTTATGAGCTACTTCAAGTGGCGCCTTTGTAAGTGTTATGGTCGTCGTGCGGACAATTCAGTCGATTTGTTGATAAGGCCTCTTTCAATTGGCAAGTTCAAACAGTGCTTGGACTTGATTGATATGTGCCGCACTTGATGCCCTGCGGTTTGTTAGAGAAGGTTAAGTAGGTTAGCTTATTTTGGAGTGAGGAATTTCGATGCATTTGAGTCAAGGTGGAGATTTGTTATGTGTGACTCAAATGCCGACTCGGAATCGGTGTTCCTTTGGCTCGCTGGACATGGCCAAGAGAAGCTGTTTAAGTTGGTGAATAGGATTTTGAAATTTGTTATATGCTATCCCAAAGCATCCTTGGCTCTATGTTAGAGATAGCAATCCATATACATTTGGCTTGTTATTATTTGTTTCATTGGAATTCTCATTGGATGAGAATTGATGGAGAAAAAGGCTTTGCAGTTTGTTGGATAACAAATTCAACTATGAATCAATTTCTTATCTTATTTCATATTCGGAACAGTTATATATGAACAAGTCCAGAAAGCATCTTGGGTGTATCATCATCAATCTGCAGCACCAAAGAGAAATTAAACAGAGAACAATGTTCTCTTGTGAAGCCTTTTAGTTGTTTCGGCTCTCGATTTGTTCGATTATTTGAGAGAGATTGTATCGGTATTTTGGGGTGTTATTTGTGATTGAGTAATTGAGAGGTCTCCGCATTGTATTCCTTACAATTTAGTAAAACTATTCCTCCTTCGCCCTTGGACGTAGGCTACAAGCCGAACCACGTATATTCGGTGTTATATAGTGTTCTTGATATTTTTCGTGCTTTCGTGTGATTGATATTTATTTATTATTGGAGATCTATCACAACATTCTTCCTTTCTCCAGCTTCGTCCTTACCATCCCTTCCTCCTCTCCTTCCTCGACGTCCGCCTCCTTCCAAGGTCAACTTCCTCTAAAGTTGTTTTTTGTTAGAGTCATGCCGAAGCTATTGAAAAACAACTAAAAATTAACAAATAGCATTAAAGTTAACAAAAAAAATTAAAATTTAACACAAATAAACTACAAGTTAGTAAAAATAACTAAAGTTAACAAAAGACAACTTAAGCTAATAATAGACAACTGAAGTTAACAACCAACAACTAAAGTTAACGACTATTTTTGTTAACTTCAACTCTTTTGTTAAATTTAGTTAACTTTGTTTAACTCTGGTTATTTTTTGTTAACTTTAATTGTCAATTGTTACCTTTTATCCAATTTTTGTGAACTTTAATTGTTTTTTTGTTAACTTTTAGTTTTTTTTTCTTAACTTCGACGTGACTTCGAATGAAGGACGATGACGGAGGAAAGAAGGAAGGAGGGGCAAAGGAGGATGGAAGTAGGGGTATATGTAGGAGGAAAGAGGAGGAGAAAGGATAGAGGAGATGCATGGGCCGAGGTGGAGGAGGAGAGTGGAGATGGAAAAGACCTAGGAGGAGAGAGGATGGAGTAGGTGGGCAGAGATGGAGATAGAAGAGGAAGAGAGGAGAGAAAAGATAAAGTTTGAGGAGAAGGAGGCCAAAGATTGAGTGGAGGTGGAGGAGGGAGGAGGACGAAGGGGAAGAAAAGCAAAGAGGTGAGAGGTTGAAGAGGGTGGAGAGATGAGAGGTTGAAGATGAGGGTATTTTGGAGACAAAAAGAGGGAGGGAGGAGAGGAGGGAGGGAGAGTAACAAGGGTACGGTCAATGGGGTTTTTCATACAAGGAACTTGTCAAAGGGGGAGGAAGAACAAAAAGTTCAAAATAGGGGTCTCAAAGCAAATTTCCCTTTTTCATTCTCTATATAAAAAGAGCCTAAAACGCGTTTTTGTTTGTGGCATCATACCCTGATAATACGGTCCAAATTACAAAAGCATACCCACTAGACCAGCCAGCAATATAACCCAAGTGGGTGGATGCCCACCTTTCTTCGCTTATGGTCCGTAGTTCGAACCTTCGCCTTGCTTTTTTTTTTGGTTTTTAGTTTCCTTGACAGGTTCGACCTGCTTCTCCTACTTGAATAGGGCCCACATGAGTATCCACAACCGCCTCCACTTGAGATGGCTTCATACTCCTGCTTGATTCTTTCAAGTTTTTTGTGGTAGGCCCCACTTAACACAAATACCCTCACCAACAAATCTTGGGCACCCCGAACCGCCCCTCTCACTCCAGGCGCCAGCTCCAAGCCCCCATGGCCCCATCCAATCTTTGAGAATATGGGGGCTAAACTACATATACTTCTTGGGTTATTTAGAATTAGTCCCTAAAATCTTCTATAATTCCATATTAGCCTCTCAAATCTTTGAAATTGTTTATTAGTACTTCAAATCTTAAAGGATCTTGCAATTTGGCCCCTCAATGCCCAAAATACCCTTGAAGTATATTTTCCCTCTCAAAAACCATATTGCCAACAAAAAAATCTACTTTGATACCTTAAAGTTCACACATTTTTAACTTTAATATCTAAAGTTTTTCTAACACTTTGATACCCTAAAATTTACATTTTTTAATTTGTTTGGCTATCAAAGTTAATAAATAAGTAAACTTTGAGATATCAAAGTTAATAATATAAAAACTTTGGGATATGAAAGATTAAAAACTGTATAGACGTTGGCGTATCAAAGCGTTAAAAAAACTTTGGAGTATTAAAGTTAAATTATGTAAACTTCGGATAGTCAAAGTGTCTTAAAAAAAACCCCTTTGTGGTATCAAAGTTTAAAGATGTAAGACGATTTATGTATATCTTTCCTCTTCCACAGCCATAGAAATACATTCGTTTGAAACTCCATATACAAACAAACAGCCACACCTAGCATTGAGCAATAACCGTATTGAGCAAGCACATGCATTGCACGTGCCCTTTTTACTAGTTTTCCCAAAAGAAATGTTCTCATGATTTCTAACATATCTAACAGTTATTTAACAATTTATGTTGAATATTTTGACTATAGGTTTCTCTGATACCCTGATAAAAAGCATTCCGCTGATGCTTCTTTCCTGGATATTTATATTCTTCTAGTGTTGTATTGGCCACAAATAAATGACTGTCTATTAAACTTTTGTACTGCTTGTATTATTAGATTGAATAACTTTTACTTTGTTTTTGTGAAGGTATTTTATTTCTTGTAAGGAGCAGAAGGTGCTGCCCAGCTATCCAATTTTGTTTAGTTTCGTGAATGTATGTATTTCCATTAAGTGCTGTTCGTGTTGATTTCTTATATCCTGTTTTTCCGACAGTTATTACTAGTATCCTTGTTATAGTTTTGTATTCAAGCTAGGGTTATTGATTTTCCTCTAGTCTTTCAAATGATCCTACACAACTGATATATTTCTTGCCACCTTCCTCTGCTTCTCTTTGTATATAACTTTCATCCACATCTTCTAATTCTGAATAAGATCCGTGAAAGCAATGCAAATATTTGTCAGACTATCTTTTTTGTAATATGTGCAATTAGAGGCTACTGCGATCTGCATATGAAAGAGGCTAATATTTCACATCTCAGTGTAAAAGTTTTAAAGAATCAATTAGGTACCTGACCAGATTGAACTTTGCACAGAGTAACTTTTACTTGTGATCCCCTTATGGACTAGTTTCTGTGCATAAAACTTAACATACACTATATGAGACTCTTGTATCATTGGGTATTTGAAAATTTTCCATCTAATTAAGAACCAGAAAATGATGAATTTATTATATGAAGTTGTCGAAGTGACTTCTCTTGAGAAGCCTCCATAATTACACATGTTCAGGTTGGAGCAATACTGGGATGTGTAACCACATAGAAAGTTTTGGTTTGAGGATCTCTCTCTCTCTCTCTCTCTCTCTCTCTTGAGGGAATTGGTTTGTGATACTGCAGAATGGTACTAGAGCTAACACCACAGTAAAAAAGAAATACATATAACTATGTGCCACATGGAGCCAAGTATATTACAAAGCAAAGGATTATGCAATGTAAGGATATGACGGGGGCCATTTCTTGATCTAGGAATAACCTCTTGAATCCATGTGGTCCACCTTGGAGATCCCAGATCTTAGTGAAGTTTTAGTACGGCGGGGTAACCACTCAGTGAATGATCCAGATTAATCTCATATCCCACAGTGAATAGTCAGACATGCATATAATCAGGCATGGACTTTAGAATGTAGCTAATATCTCTGAGGGAGTAACCGTGAAGAAACTTCATATGGTGTACATGGGAGAGAGTAGTAATAGGATGTTTGACCTCCTGAGAAGCCTTTTTTTTTTGGGGCATCGTCTTTTGGTTGTACTTTGTTTTGATAATCATACCACAAAAGAAGTACAAATAAACAACTTTAATAAGCATGTGGTGCTGGAGTAATAGTGGAAACTGAAAGCATCACTTTAAGCACTTTTCTGGCTGTTGTCTACTTTAGGCCTATGGACTTTGTGTAGCTTGCTAGAGGATTCTGTCCATGCATGATAAGTCATCAATGTACAAGAAGTTGTCTCAAAATGCTCTATAAAGCAAATACTACTCCACCTTTTGAGTATCTATTTGTTTGTCACGTTACTGTTTATCCATATTGTTATCTAGCTATCCCCATCCTTGACCTGTTGATCGCCAAATGCTAGTTTAATGCAGAAGAATCTACAATGCTATTCGATGGCACTTCTTTATTCTCTCAGCTTAAAACATCTATGTCATAATCTTATCGTTAGTCGTAGTTCCTTTTTCGTTCAACATGCTGTTGGGGCTAGACAGTCAGTCAAATTCTTATCCTGTTCATGCTATGGCAGTATCAATGTGAAGATTACACTACTATAATGCTGATCTATGCAGTTTAATGTTTCACAACACATAGACGATTATGGAATTCCAGACTGGAGCTGCCATCTTTTGCCCTTCCCTATATTATTTTATTTGCATCTGCCTAGCAGTACATTTTATGCAGAAAAGTATGATTTTATTGTGTTTTTGTTTGAATCTATCTACATAACAATATCTTGGTTTTCCTACTTTTTACTCTGATGGCATTCTAACTAAGAATAACTCCAGTTAAGCGCGTAGGAATATCATTCTGATTCCTTCTGGTTAGTTAAGAATGGCTGGGTTAAATTTGACTCCATCAAATTATATAGCAACTGTTTTTACTAAATCTTCCTCTTGTTATCTTTTTAATGAGTAATAATTTTATTCAACATTTATTTATATTTTGATCTTCTGATATTCAGTTGAAACATCAAGATTTTCGGATTCTGGAAATTTTCATAGACGAGTTGACATGTTCCGATATTCTTCCGTTAGTGGCTGCATTTTCTTCAGGTGGCCTTTCAGATATTGATGCAGTTGATGTATGTCAAAAATCATCCAACCCGTCACTTACTGGACCATGTATTTTATCGTTGCTTCATGCTGTTAACCCAAAGCTTCGGGTTGTTGACCTCATTGACTGGTCACTTTGGAAAGATATTCTTCAGTATGTATCCTTAAAACTTTTCCATTTCCTTTGGTTTCATTTTTGCCTATTCTTAGGGTACAAGTTATCACCATCATCTCAATTATATCAATATATCTTAATATTAAGAGACAAGTTCAGCACTTCCTCTCCTTAATATTACTTGGTATCATGCATATGGGCACAACTGCCTCACTCTTGGTATAAGTTATTTTATTCATTACACAAGTGGGGAGGAGGAAAGAAAATGGTGATATTCCATTAAAGAATAGTCAAGTTCGATCTGATTGGTCTTCTAAACTAGATATCATATCTGAAGAAAGCACAAGATGCTGCTGTGCAAAGGGGAAAAGAAGACCTAGATGAGAATTTGGATTTTCATTCTGATGCTATGTGCTCTTATCTTTATTATGACTGATCTCTGAGATAATTTATGAACTAAATTGTTGTACTTCTGATGTATAACCTCCTTGTGTGCATGACCACTGATCAGGTTTTATCCTGATGCAGGCACAATTATTGAGATTGTGCCCAAGTATGTAACTGGAAAATATCAACTAGTTATATATATTGGTCCAACAATTTTATTAAAAAGGTGAACATAATGATAGATGGAAACTGGAAATGTAAGCAGAAAAGTTAGACACTTTGGAGGATGCTTACATATGTTCTGTTCAACTCAGATGTATGTTATGTGCATCTGTTATAAAACATAGGCATTTATTGTTTACATGAATAAACTAAAAGTTCGTCCATTTTTTCCTTCTGGAAAGTAAGCTTATATTTTATTGATTAGCGATCACACTGATTTAATCCAACTAACACATCGGCTTTTATAGATAATGCTTATATTAAACAAAATCTGAATCCGAGTATAAATCATTCTCCTGACAGAAACAACTTGTAATTAATCATAAATGTTTAAGGATGAGATAAGACTGCATTTGCACGTGGTCTATCCTATTCATAATGTACAGTAGAACCAGCTTTTTCCAAATCATATATATTTATTAATTTGCAATTGCTGACTGCTCATTTAATCCATGTTTTTAGATCAAATGTAGTGCTACTTAATTGCGAACAAATATTCAGTTGGTTCAGTCTTCATGCAAATGGGCATTTGACCTAAATCATATTCGGATGTTCCTTCCTGGCTTGCTAAGGGACGAGAATATTTTCAAAGAAAGTGATTCGGAAATGGCGTTGCCATGTCAAGCAAAGAACAATATTCTATTCTAGGACTGGCCCACCTACAAATGCCAACATCTCGTCTTTTTAGGACTGAATGGTTTTTCTTGCTTGAAGATGGTTATCTACTCTTTAACAATACATGCACAGTGTGTTCATCAGAATTAAGCAGAATACTTGGATTGTCATTGAATGCCAATTTTCAGAACATAACATGCGATTTTTCCTGATCATGATGATGATGTCAGATTGCTTTTTGCCAATTCTATGCTTCTGATGTCTTTGTTTTCACTTCCAAATTTAGCATACTGTCCTGTATTCAGTTTTCCATCAACATAGTGTAAAATATCAAGATATTTTGGCTTTGAAAGTGATGATGGATATGTTCTCTTCTCCTTCACCTGCATGATCTACGAAATTAAACTTCTATATGTTTTATGCTTCAATTACCTGAAATGTCTTAGCTGTCAAGCATGATTTACTCTTTGTAGATTTGATATTTGTTAGGAATGCTGATAATCAATTAACCTTTATGTTAAACGTTGAACTAATGAATATTCTTTCTCTTAGAGATATTTGCCACACAGGTCTGGCATGTCAAGTTTTGAATTTGAGGTTCTCTCCAATTCGGGAGCTTGAATTGACTGGGAAATTCATGCAGCTGAACACACTCAACCTGGATTCTAGTATTCATTTAACTAGCTTCCAGATTAATTGTTTTAGTTGCATGCCACAACTAATGCATTTGTCTATGTGCTCAACACGAGTGTCCAACCTTTGGACAACAACTGCTGCATTACTGGAACTCCCCTCTTTGGCGGAACTCCGATTCCAGAGTTGTTTGTGTTGTTATGGTACTGGGCCATGTCCTAAATCTGGTGAATGTTCAATTAGACCATACAGGAAAAACCTATTTGGTCAGCAACATTCGTACACCTATGCAAGACAACTGTCTTTGGTCAATGAGAACTTTTTACTTGAAAATCTGCAGTATATGACAGGACAGACTCCAAGTGATCTACACTCTGATGATGATTTCTACACAGATTATATGTTTTCTCAAACAATGACTGAGGAATCGTCAGATGAGGGTGAATCAGATTTTTCGAGAAGACATGGTGTTGGTAATTGGGAAGAAAGATTACATGATGCCACTCTTTATTTTCATGATTATGCCAGTTTAACACCATATGCACACAATAATATGTTAGATAGCAGCAGTTCTTCAATACACAGATCATACCAGCTTATGGAGGCGATCACATATTCTAGTAGAGGAATGAGAAGTGGTATTTCAGAGATTGATGAGCTTCGAGGTCTAAATAACAATAACAATCTAACTAGGCAAGCATCGCTTGATGAATTTATTAGTCAGTTGAGCTCCATCAATAATTACTTCACCAGTAAATTCTCAAATGAAAATCATGAATGTTCTTCAGTTAACATGCTGGTCTCGAAAGATATTATAGGAACCTCAGAATTTGCTCCAGAAAGGCCAACTTCACATAATCCTTCACCCATTTGCTTTGAGAAATATTACCGAGAATATATACTATCTTCTCTGGCACATTTGAAGGTTTTAGACAATTTGCCTATAAAAGAGGCGGAGAGGGAGAAAGCAAACGAAACAATTAAGAAATATTATGAGTATATACCATATAATAGACATTTCAAAGAGAGTGTTCTTAGTATTTTGCAAAAGCGTGAAGTAGGAGCAAGTGGAGCTTCTTATAAATATTCTCAGTCGAAACAGCCATATTCTAGAGGAAGTTGTCATTTGTACACCAGATCACTAGCTGCTGCAAAAGTATCATCTTCCCGGAGGCCTCATTTCCATTCAATTTCCAAGTATAAAAGTCTAATTGAAGGAATTGAGGTTTTCCGCCCACGTCAATTTGAATATCATCCAGCTAACCCTAGCCTCATGGCTTTTGGGACACTGAATGGAGAACTAGTTGTCATCAATCATGAAAGTCAGAAACTTGTTGGGTATCTTCCATCAGTTAGAGCACTTCATAGTGTTCTTGGGCTCTGTTGGCTCAAAAAATATCCATCCAAGGTTTGTTATTAATTATTACCAAAATCATTAGTTGCATTTGTTAACAGTTAATTTCAAGTTTCTCATTATAGACAATGACAACCTTACTCATTATAGACAGTTCCATGTTAATTCACTTCTTAGTAAATTCTCTGATCATTTTTGGTTTTCTTCTGAACAATAGCTCATTGCTGGCTCCGACAATGGTTCTTTGCAATTGTATGATGTGAGTAAAATGGCATCAACTGTTAGCGATCGATTTTGCGCTCTGGATGCTTGTGTGCACACTTTTGATGAATTTGAGCAGTTGACATCAGTTCATGTAAATTCCACTGATGACTATTTTCTGGCAAGTGGTTTCTCCAAGCATGTTGCTTTGTATGACATTGGCAGTGGAAGGCTGCTTCAGTATCTTAAAGATTTGCATCAAGAGCATATTAATGTTGTCAAGTTTTCTCACCATTCCCCCATGGTATTTGCTACTGCATCCTTTGACCAAAATGTTAGAATGTGGGATCTAAGACAGGGTATGTCACGACCTTGTTACACAACTTGCAGCTCAAGAGGAAATGTTATGGTCTGTTTTTCTCCTGATGATCATTACTTACTATCTTCAGCCATCGACAATGAGGTAAGTTTTAGCTACTATTGATTGCAGTGCGACCTTGATTTGATGATGGTGACCTAACAAATATCAGATGCAGGTGAAGCAACTTTTGGCTGTTGATGGAAGACTTCATATGCAATTTGATATTGCTTCTGTTGGAAGTTCTCGAAATTATACTAGATCATATTACATGAATGGAAGAGACCATATTATAACAGGGAGTTGCGAAGAGAATGTTGTTCGTGTTTGTTGTGCCCAAACTGGAAGGAGGCTAAGAGATATTTCTTTCGAGGTGACAATAACCTGTGTTTATTTGCGCTGTTAAACTCATTAATTTGTGATATCTGATTAGTTTCTGGACTACTTTGACTTTAAATATTTTATCATAGTTCCAGTAGCTTACAAAGCCATACATATAACCTTTGTTAGGTCAGCATTAAGCTTGTTCCTTATTGCAATCTTTATAATGACATATATGAATCTTGACAAGAAAGTGGTGGGTCTAGAGAGTAGTGTTTTCATGTTTATACCAATATAATTGGTTGTTGAGTTTAAGAGATCATGTAGCATTTTTGTACTGTTACACTGCTTCTAAAAATTGTACTAATAATTGCTTTTCAAGAGAAACTAATATTCAGATTTTGATCAGAAGTACATTTTTATTTCTTGATCTAAGGAACTTTCTGCGCTGTAGTGAGCATTTTACTTTTCCAGCCAAACATTCAAAGTACTTGTACATTAGTGCTTAGTTGTCTCCTGTAATCTCTTATTCAGTCATCTGCCATGAGAAACCATAGATAAAAATTGTGTTTATTTCTCTAGGTGAACTTTTATGCAGCTGTTTTCCTGCAATTGTTTAGGGTGCCAATTTGGACCCAACCTGACAACCTGAACTGAACTTTATGTAGTCCTTATCTTGACAACCTTCTCTGTCTTAATAGACTGCCTCGACTGAGCCCTTTAGCTGATTACTAAATGGATAAGTTTACCTATTTAAGCAACAAATTAGAAACCCAATGTAACCCTCTGATCCAATATATGGACTAATTTAAAGAGAAAATGTCCAAGCACAGATCCCTTAAACCTGAACACCCTCTCTCCTCTCCCCCAAATGGTGCCGTCCTCCCCAAGTCGGCCTGTATGTAAACGTGGCCTCGTCCTTCCTACCGCTGGGCTATATGTTGGAACACAAGCCTGCAAATTTATCCAGTATTGACCTTGCTTCCAATATCTTAGCCTCCGTTAGACTGCAGTAACATGTATCAATATTCTTTTTTGACAAGCACTTGATAATTGCTTCCTTAATGGGCTTGAAGAGTAATGAACTGGACTGTTCTGTGACATAGTCTGAGCAGGATTGGACACACCACACAGGGTCTTTATTCAAGGAAAAGTTCTTCCATCCCCTAAATTCTTTTGGCCCCATTTGCCCCTCTTTTCATTTACTTTTGTTGAGCACAAAGAGTACATAGGAATTAACAAACTCCCTCCCTCCCTCTCCACTCAAATGATAACTGATCTCTTCTTCTCTTATCTAAACTAGAGCCAAAATGCTCAAACTCATTTCATATGCTCAAAACTAATCAAAACCCATAAATGCAGAAACTCATATGTTTCGCCAAACTTTCTGAAAGACCCTTTAACTTATCTATTCTTCTCGAAATTAAATCAACACCTTCAATAGAACTTGAACCCAAACATAATTAAGTATGAATTCAAAGCAAGGGCGGATCCATATATATTTGAGGTAGGGCAAGTGCCCTACCTCAAATATGAAACCCCAACTTGCCCTACCTCAAATATGAAACCCCAACTTGCCCTACCTCAAATATGAAACCCCATTAGTTATCTAACTAAGCTCCTTCGCAGTATACTAACAACAAAAGATGGGTGCCTAACCTCATTTGCATATCCTTCGTTTGCCTTAGAGGGGGAAAAAAAAAGAGTTTTGTGTCTACTACCTTATTGAAATGTAATTAAATATTATAATGCTATTGGTAATTTTAAACATTATTGTTACGTCAATCCTCACTTTATGATTGTCATAACTTGTTTTTCAATAATTTATATCAAAATTTAATGTGCTAAATTTACAAAGTATGAAAATTTCATTTAAATATATATATTTTTGTTAAATTGTGAATATTCTTAGTTTTATGGCACACACATGTATTTTATGCTTTCATAATTATTATTTCACTTCTTTTAAGCAATGCTTATGAAAAAAAATCGGTCCAAGCGATATCTGCTTGTGTGCCTAAGCTTGAATGAAAATCCTTGCTCTGCCCCTGATGCAAAGTGTGGATGGATCTGAGTTGCACAGGACAAGATCTGATTGCTAAAGATGGTTCTTTTACAATGAATCTCATATCCTCCTTTGAGCATCATGATGCTTCATCATTTTCATTTTGTTTTCTTTTTTCATGGTGATCCCGTGAACTTCATGAGAAATTGGAGTTTTGTTAAAGGAGCCACACTTGATTAAGGAATTTTGACTATCCATGGTTTTCAGTTTTCATGAAATGAATTTTTTTTATAAGAGAAGAAAGAGGTGAAGTAGGGTGACTAAGAGACAGGGATGAAAGCTATCTTTTTGGAGGGATTCTAATCATTGATAATTTTCATGAAAACTATGCTGCTTTGCAATATGCAAATTGCATTTTTATTCTCTGCATTCACCATGTAGCCAGTTAAGCCTATAGCAGGGTACCATAGGTATATACCATTAATGCAAAACATGGCAATAGTCTTTCTCATAGTACATTGTACATCTGTTCTTGCAAGCCTGCTGGGAAGGATTGTGGACTATTGAATAGAAAGATAAATATGATATGTTAAAGATTATTATTTTCTATAACTACGATATGTATCTAGATAACATGTTCATTAATGGAAATCTAACTTGGTCATTGCAGGGTAAGAGTTCTAGATATTCTATGTATGTGCAATCTTTAAGAGGTGATCCATACAGGGTAAGACCTTTACTGTAACCATGTGCTTTTATCTTAAGTTAAAGAAAATAAATTTCGAGCTCTTTAAGTTACATACTGCGATAATCATTTTTCTGAGGCCTACTTTTAATTTTTTCACATCTATTCTGTAGGCATACTATAAGTTCTAGGTTTTGGTTTTAAAGCATTTAATCTCAATAAGAAGTGTGTAAATACACTTGGTAGAAACTGAGAGATCTTATTCCTCTCAATAGCAGTTCTTTACCATAATGGACTATATATGTTGATCCTGTGTTGCTGCTTATTAGATTCTCGTAGCATCAGTTGCTCTTAAATTTCCTATCACAGCGATGCGATCTACTTGTCTTTAAACTTTTGAGGAGTTCACTCTCCCTTAAAATGGCAATACCAGGTACCGACTACCAGTTATTTGTCTTCTCCCATGAACCTTCATGTTTGGCATCATGAATTAGGAAATGATGGATTACAGATTTATTCACTGAGCTGCAATCTAATGTACTTGATGGTGCAAAATACCATTCAATTAGTTGAGCTGGCACTGGTAGTTTTTAGTTCAATGTGATTTATTTATTGCTGTTTTTCTTTCTCTTGTCATTTTTTTACCCCTTTTTCTTTTATAGATTTTAAGTTGTTTCCCTGTTGTGTAGTGGCATGTGACTGATTACCAGAGGTTCACAGTTAGATGCATTTGATTATTAGGTGAAAAACTGCATCTTGAGGTTCGACGCATTAGTTGCGTTGGATTGTCATATATAATTATTAGACAAACCACAGTGGCATGGTTTAGAATAGATGACAGGTCCATTATCATCAATATGATTACAATTCTAAGTCATATTGATCACAAGTTAGTATCAGTAGGAATTCTATAGCCAGTTGGCATAAAATTTCTGGGGTGGGGGTTTGCAGTCTCAAGAGTTCCTGTATACAACCGAGATCAGCAGACTCACTTAAATATCATTTTGTGGGACCAGTATAATGCGTAGAGCTATAGTGTTCTTATAATCTATGTATGAAGAAGCTACATAATTTTTTAGTGGAATGGTAGAAGTGGCGATAACCATACAGTGCGACGGTTTTCAGTATCACAAGCCATATTGAAAACTAAAACTAAGTGATTGTACTCTTGTGTTGTGATGAGTCGCCTTGCTCTTGTTAAGTTTTTTATCTCGTCATTACTCTTAACTTCTTGCTTACTTCCTAATTATCAAGAAATATTCCCTTTTTTTGGTCAATGAATAAAACTTTTCATTCACCAAGTAAATGTTATATGTACATCACAACAACTCAGGCATTCCCGAGTGATTACATTTACCTTCTTTATGTATTCGTATAAACACAAAAACAGAAACCACTATACTATCTTCAATATTTGATCCACCCATTATATTGCTGACTGCTGAGGGATTGTAAATCTGTACAAAGTAGATAAAGTAGAGACCTTAATTCTCTTTACCAGCCATCAGGACTAGCTGCAGCATTCGTGTGTATTGTAGCATTTCTTTCAAACCATAGCCCATACACTGTTGCAGCAACAATTATTCTCTTAACAGCTGCTCTGTAATTCTTCTTCTGTTGATTAATATAGTGCATTATTGTATTCCACACATAGCTTCTCATCTTAAACCCAGACCAGATCATGATTTGATTCCATACCTCAGCTTTAAACACACTATCATCTAACAAGTGTTGCTGAGTCTCAACAGAAATACAACATCAGCAGCATGAATTATCAGTCAACATCCCTATCTTATATAATCTTTCTTTAGTTAATAACCTGTCATGAGCAATTAATCAAAGAATGATGCCAACACACCCTCTGTCTGAAAGGAATGATGTCCTGATTAGCTCTAGATATAATGAACTTCTCACCTGTACATAATTGTTGCATTTTCCTCATTAACTCAGTACTAGTACCAATGGCAACATCTCTAGCATGCAAAAGTTGCTTTCAAGCCCATGAATCATTGGTTCTCTTTTGAACTACCCAGATATTCACCCTTCTTAGATAGTTGTCGTGCACGCACTGACGCAGGACAGGACAAAGGAAAACACTAATGCCAAATGAATCAAGCAATCACACGGATGATAACCTAGACAACGCCTAAGTGCATGCAACTAGTCGTGTATGCAAAGTTTAACAGAATCCTAGATATGGATGCAATCCAATTATATGCATGCGATGATCGTTCAAACAAGATTCACATATAGAGAATAATAATCAATGATACTCATAAATTGACTACAAGTTCTATAACGTTACAAGAGCAAGGTTGGATGTACGATTATGATTAGAGATCACCTGAGGGTGTAACGAACTCACACCAAATCGTACAAGATCGAATCAAAGCTGAGCAGAGATCCGTTGCAAACTTGGTGAACGAGTCCACGAACTTGAAGAATCAACTAGCCCTCAACAACTTGGAATTGAGTTTACCGCGCCTTTGTTCCGTGAGCGGTTTGGCGTAAGCATTAACGGTGGTGAACAGCAGCGATCTTCTCGATGATAAACAGTACCCGACGGTGAACATTACAGTCGGTAATGAACAGTGCTCGGGTCGGTGATGAACAGTGGTCATTGCGGTGGTGAACAGTGATGATTGTGAACAGTAACTGTGGTGAACAGGAGCAGTCGGCGATGAACAGTTGCGTGAACAGTGAAGGGAAGTTAGGGTTTGTGGGTAGAGGGTTGGATATGAGTGGAGAATATGATGAAGGGTTGAGATTTGATTAGAGGCTTAGAGCAAATAAAAAAAAGAGGGCTTCACACCCTTGAGCTATTCACATGCAAATTTCAAAACTCAGATTTTCAATTCCAAAATGATCTGCCTTCTCCAGAGGCTTACATCCCTTATTTAAAGAAAACAAAAGGCAAAAATCTCCCTAAGGAATAAAATAAAAATCCGCCTAAAAGGAAACTAAAAATCTTAACAATTCAAATCAAATCCAATAAAATCCTCATGACAATCCCACATAATCTCAAAGCATCAATCTCAATCGCTGGAAATCTGATTTATATTTTCTTCTTTCTCACATATACTTTCCAAGGATTCCCATCAACTCTCCCCGGCTTCGAAACATTCGCCTCTGGTGAATGGTGGCGATGATAAGCATCGAGTGCATCTGGGTTGAGCTGGTCAATCTCCTCAGTCCGTAGCCAAGTGCAATCTGAATCAGGTCGCCCACGCCAACGAACTAGATATCTCTGAAAACCGCCATCTGCTGTCGAAACAATCTCGTCCTGCAAAATATCCTTGATCTCCTCTGATAGGCGTCTCCTCGGCTGCATAGGTGGTGGAGCTGGAACCTGCAGTGATGCTGTAGAATCTAAGGGTGTAAGCTCTAGGATTGTTGTGGGATAGTCCACAGGTGCATGATAAGGAGTCAAATCCTCGATGTTGAAAACCGGGCTGATGCCAAAATCTCGCGGAATGTCCAACTCATATGCATTGGAACCAATCTTCCTCAGAACTCGAAACTGACCTGTACGTCGGGCATGAAGTTTCCCCACAGCTCCCCTAGGGAACCTCTTAGGTCGAACCCTAAGCATGACCATATCTCCAACCGAAAACTCCTGCAATCGTCTATGAGAATCTGCAACAAATTTATAATTATCATTGTTTATTGCTATCTGTCTGCGAATCTCATTGTGCAAATCATGCAAATGTTGTGCAAAGGACTCGGCTGAAGCACTGGGTCTAGCTCCTAATAGCACTGGTAGTAGGTCTATAGGTTTCCTAGGTCGACAACCCGTAACAATCTCGAATGGACTCAACTCAGTAGACCTATTCATCGAACTATTATATGCAAACTCTGCCATAGGCAACACCAAATCCCACCCAGACACATGGTCTCTAACTAAACATCGTAACAAGTCTCCTAGACTACGGTTCACCACCTCAGTCTGACCATCAGTCTGGATGGTAAACCGTCGAAAACTGTAATGAAGTATTAAGTTTCTTCCAGAGTGTCCTCCAGAAGTGACTAGTGAACCTCACATCTCTATCTGAAATAATAGTCTTAGAAAAACCGTGTAATCGAACTACCTCTTTAAGAAAGAGGTGTGTAACATGGGAAGCATCTGCAGTTTTGTTGCAGGGAATGAAATGTGCTATCTTCGAAAAACGATCCACTACAACCAATATCGAATCGTGCTTCCTAAATGTGCGAGGGAGACCTAGGACAAAATCCATGCTAACATCCTGCCAAGGAGCAAAAGGTATAGGTAAAGGAGTGTATAAACCTGTGTTCTGCTTCCTACCCTTAGCAACCTGACAGACCCGACAGTATGACACAACCCTCGCGACATCTCGCTTAACACTTGGCCAGTAAAATCTATCATCAACTAATATCGTCGTCTTATCTCGGCCAAAGTGTCCAGCAGCTCCTCCCGCATGCATTTTCCAAATCAGATGATCACGAAGAGAGGTGTTGGGAATGCATAAGCGGCTGCCCCTAAAGAGAAAATCATCGACAATGGTGAAACTTACTACAATAATAGGAGGATCATGTGTTAAAGAGGCATAGATCTCACCAAAGTCCCGACAAGTAGGGTAGTCCTGAATGACTCGATCAAATCCTACCACTTGTGCACTCATAGACTGCAAAGTAGCGACCTTCCTACTCAAAGCGTCAGCGGGTTTGTTCTCAACACCTGCACAATGTTTGAGAACAAAAGTGTACTCCTGTATGAACTCAACCCACTTGACGTGCCGATGCCCTAACTTCTTTTGAGAATTTAAATATCGTAGGGCCTGATGGTCGGAGTATAAGATAAACTCCGCAGGAAGTAAATAGTGACGCCAGTATTGCAAACTCTGCATTACGGCGTAAAACTCTCGGTCGTAATTTGAATAGCGTTGTCGAGCCTCATTCCACTTCTCGCTAAAGAAAGCGATAGGATGTCCCTCTTGACTCAACACGCCACCAATACCTACTCCCGAAGCGTCGCAAGCTACCTCAAAGACTTTAGAAATCGGAAGGCCGGGCCGGTGAGTCAACTTCTCCTTAATCTCCTGAAAAGCTCTAGCAGCAGATTTAGTCCACTCAAACTCCTCTTAAGACAACTTGTGATGGGAGCCATAATGGTACTAAACCCCTTAACAAACCTCCTATAAAAAGTGGCTAACCCATGATAACTCCTGGCCTCATGAATGGTAGTAGGAGTAGGCTATTTCCTGATGGTCTTGACCATGTCGGGGTCTGCTGCAACACCGTCAACAGTGACGACGAACCCTAAGAAGTGTACAGATGATGACATAAAAGCACACTTCTTCAAGTTGATATAAAATTTCTCCTTTCGGAGTCTAAAACCTATGTCAAGTGAAGAAGATGTTCTCCTTGGGTTCGACTAAAGATCAAGATATTGTCAAAGTAGACGACCACAAACTGGCCTAAGAAAGGACGCAAAATCTGAGTCATAACCCTCATAAAAGTGCTAGGAGCATTTGAGAGGCCAAAGGGCATGACTAACCACTCATATAGGCCGTTCTTAATTTTAAAGGCAGTCTTCCATTCATCGCCTTCGCGGATGTGGATTTGATGGTACCCACTACGAAGATCTACCTTCGAGAAGATACGAGACCCAGCCATCATGTCTAAAAGATCGTCAAGTCTAGGAATAGGAAATCTATACTTAACCGTGATTTTATTGATGGCTCTACTATCCACGCACATCCTCCAGCTGCCATCTTTCTTGGGAGTGAGTAATGCAGGAACGGCACAAGGACTCAAACTCTCTCTGATAAAGCCCTTCCGCAATAGCTCATCTACCTGGCGTCTAAGCTCAGTGTGCTCTGTGGGGTTCATCCTATAGTGTGGTAGGTTGGGTAAAGTAGACCCCGGTACAAGATCTATGACATGCTGGATGTCTCTAAGGGGAGGAAGTTCATTAGGCACCTCATTAGGCATGATATCACTAAAATCAGTAAGGATCTGTTAAACTTCAGGAGAGATATCTAAAGATGGACTAGCAGAAGCAGAACTAGCGGCGACAATCATATAGACGATCCCTTCCTCCTTGCTCTCCTTAAGAAACTGGCTCTTACCTAAGAGATGGACAGGCTTCTTACCAGCCCTAATAGTGACCGACCCATTCTTATGATCAGAGGGAGCTTTGGGTCTGGAGGGAGTTAACACAATCTTCTTGCCATTAAACTTGAATGTATATGTGTTTGCCCTCCCAAAACTAGTCACATCTAAGTCGTACAACCATGGCTTACCTAATAGGACATGTGCGGCGTCCATGGGTAAGACGTCACACCAGATATGATCTTGGTAGCTCGAAAACTGGATAGACACTAAACAACGTTGGGTGACAGGATGTGCAGTCTTGTCAACCGAAGTGATGTTGTATGGTTGTGGGTGAGGTTCAGCTTTTAGGTTCATCCTCTCTACAGCTGACTTGGCAATAATATTTACACAACTACTTCCATCAATCATCAATTTGTAAAACTTATCGTCATGCTTGAAGTAAGTGTGAAAAATATTAGTTCTACGCCAATCTTCTTCATCCCTAGGTGACGCTAGTAAGCACCTAACGACATGCAAGTGGGCTGCAGCATCTGCTAACACATCCTCGGCGTCGCTGGCACCACTATCAGGAGCATAAATCTCCTCGGTATCCCCGGAGTTATCACCATCATCCTCATGACCCTCGTAGGATCCATCAACGAATAAACTCCTATTGGGGCACTGGTAAGCAAAGTGTCCAAACCCTTGACAGTTATAACATTTAGGTCCTTTGGGTCCTTGCTTAGACGACTCACCAGTGACAAACTTACCCTTCTGATCCTAAGCGGCAATGTTATTAGATTTAACATTATTATCAAATTGTCACTTAGGCTGGTCCCCTATTGGAGATGTGAACTTTCTGTGAGTAGGAGTCTTAAGATAGCGCTCCATTTCTAGAGCCAAATGATATGCCTCATCTACAGAAGTCACCAAATGTGGGGCCATCTCGTGCCGGATATCAGGTCTCAATCCGGTACGAAATCGAGAGAGGGCAAACCGAGGTTCCTCCTGGACGTTACAACGGTAAACTAAGTCGTCGAACTTATCCATGTACTCTTTCACGGACAAGTTTCCCTGACGCAATGTGGACAGCTGATCCATCAATCTATCTAGATATGAGGGTGGGAAATACTTCTCTTTGAGCTTCTCTTTCATCTCATCCCACGTCTCAATTGGGTCCTGATATGTCCTAGCTAGCTGTCTCTCGACTGAGGTCCAATAGATCTTGGCTGACCCTACCAATTTCATCCTAGCAAATCGAATCCTACAACTCTCGGACATGTCATACCAATCAAAGTAAGTGTCCATATCTGCTATCCATTAACTAAACTCTTGAGGTTCATGCCTACCGTCAAATGATGGGGCCTCTATCTTCACTTTTCCAGTGATATCGTCTACCCTATGTCTGAAATGGGTGTCGTCAAGATCGAAGTACTGGTCATAACCCCTATGGGGTCTAGCGCGTGTGTCATGTTCCCTAACGTGTTGGGGCCTGCCCCCACGATCATCCCTAGCAAGTCTCCTATCGTTTCTATTCTGAAAGTCATCCTGATGCTCATGAAATCGTCTGTCTAACTGGTCTAGTCATGCAGTGAGTTGCTCGTGCCTAGTGTTTTGATCTTGCATGAACTTGTGAAGAGTCTCAGTGAGTTCGGTGATCTGTGCTTGTGTGTCGTTTTGTGAATCCGTCATGGTGTTTCTAAAGGTCCTACCACTGCGTAATATGAACAAATCTAGCTAGGCTCTGATACCAAATTTAACGCAGGACAGGACAAAGGAAAACACTAATGCCAAATGAATCAAGCAATCACACGGATGATAACCTAGACAACGCCTAAGTGCATGCAACTAGTCGTGTATGCAAAGTTTAACAGAATCCTAGATATGGATGCAATCCAATTATATGCATGCGATGATCGTTCAAACAAGATTCACATATAGAGAATAATAATCAATGATACTCATAAATTGACTACAAGTTCTATAACGTTACAAGAGCAAGGTTGGATGTACGATTATGATTAGAGATCACCTGAGGGTGTAAGGAACTCACACCAAATCGTACAAGATCCGAATCAAAACTGAACCGAGAGATCCGTTGCAAACTTGGTGAACGAGTCCACGAACTTGAAGAATCAATTAGCCCTCAACAACTTGGAATTGAGTTTACCACGACCGCTCACGTGAACACGGCAAAGAACAAGAACCGGCAGTGAACAGCGATCTTCGGCGATGAACAAGACCGACGGTGAACAAGATGCAATGGCATAAATGCTGATCGGGTCGGTGACGAACAGTGATCATCGCGGCGGTACGGTGAACAGGAACAGCCTGCGATGAACAGTTATGTGAACAGTGAAGGGAAGTTAGGGTTTGTGGGTAGAGGGTTGGATGTGAGTGGAGAATATGATGAAGGGTTGAGATTTGATTAGAGCAAATAAAAAAAAGAGGGCTTCACACCCAGGCTTCACACACTTGAGCAATTCACATGCAAATTTCAAAACTCAGATTTTCAATTTCAAAATGGTCTACCTTCTGCAGAGGCTTACATCCCTTATTTAAAGAAAACAAAAGGCAACAATCTCCCGAAGGAATAAAATAAAAATCCGCCTAAAAGGAAACTAAAAATCCTAACAATTCAAATCAAATCCAATAAAATCCTCATGACAATCCCACATAATCTCAAAGCATCAATCTCAATCGCTGGAAATCTGATTTATATTTTCTTCTTTCTCACATATACTTTCCAAGGATTCCCATCACGCACGTTATTCGTAGCATTTCTTTATTTAAATGAATAGCCCATATCATTTTGGAAGCTGCTGCTGAACTCCAGTGATAAGCAGAAAATACACCAAGGTCACCATGCTGTTTGTCCTCACATAGTTGCATCATGAGCGCTTCCCCAAAGAGATCTACAAATCTCGTCAAATTTCTTGGGAACTTTTCTTGGTAGAAGAAAGTTACTAGACCAATATACTTGAACCCCAAACAATACAGTTTTAATCAATTGGAGTCTCCCTGCATATGAAAGTTTTCTACTTTGCCTTTACTGAATCTGCATAGTGATCTTTGAAATGAGGGCATTGCAATCACTGTATGAAAGCCTATTACTGACCATTGGTACCCCAAGATACTTAATATGTAGAATCCTCTGTATGTCCATGACTCTGACATGTGAGCTCTCTATTCTCCTGATTACCCGCACCAAAATATATAGCACACTTTGTAGGATTGGCATTGTTGAATCTGCATGGTGATCTTTGAAATATTCCCTTTTGTTCATGCAGCTTTTCCATATGAGTGTGTTAGCAGCATATATGCACCCTAGTACAAGATCTGAGATCATAAAGGTAACGTCTTTACAGTGTTCCTTCTAATAGATCGTTTGTTTGAGTTTAGGGATAATTGTGGATAGACCCCCTGTAGTACTGCGGTTTTGACCTTTACAACCACTCTAGTTTTATTTTGTGATAGACCCCTTGAGTGAAAATTTTTGGACTCTTTCACCCTTTCGGGGTCTATTTATCAAGAAAACTTCTCTTGATGGCAAAAGAGTCAAAAAATTTTCACTCAG